>CM064519.1:18888050-18904825 GCA_032716605.1 Paralithodes platypus | reverse complement strand
CTCTCTCTCTCTCTCTTTCTATCGTTTTATCTCTCTCTCTCTCTCTCTCTCTCTCTCTCTCTCAACATTATCTGTATATATGACACACAACCCAGGAATAATACTGCTACAATTATTGATAATAATGTACCAGCATACATTTGTACCAGATCTGCCTGATGCTGAGAATTACACACACACACACACACACACACTCACACACACACTCACATACATACACACCCCACACTCACATACCCACCACCACAAACACACACACACTATTTATATATTTTACCCATACAATTTGTCAGTCCGAAATTACGTTTTCGTAACGATCTTCGACAATGTATTCGCGTTTCCCTTGTGATTCAAGTTTAATATTGTTTTTACGACCAAACAATGTTTACTCGTAAATGCCATAGTCAATTGATTAGAATCAATACGAATCACATGAGAAACGTCCATCAAATCTATAAATGATCGACATCGGATGAAAACACGTAATTTCGGACTGACAAAAAGGCCTAACCCTTATATATGGTTATATATGCATCTCACACGAGAGAGAGCGAGAAGAGATAGATGAGGAAGAGAGAGGGACGAGGGAGACGATGTGAGAGAGACCGAGAGAGAGGAGATGGAGAGGAAGGGAGAGAGAGAGGGAGGAGAGGATGGATTGAAGGAAAGAGCGTGAGGAGAGAGGACGATGAGGGGGAGGAGGGAGAAGAGATGTGAAGGGGGAGGGAGAGGGGAGAGACGGCAGAGAGAGAGGAAAGAGGGAGAGGAGAAGAGAGAGAGAGAGGAGAGGGGAGAGGGTGAGAGAGAGAGAGAGAAGGAGAGAGAGAGAAGGGAGAGAGAGAGAGAGATTGAGGGCGGAGAGAGAGAGGAGAGTGAGAGGAGGAGAGGACTGAGGATGGAGACATGAGAGCGGAGAGGGGAGAGGGAGATTCCATGCCACTATCACTATCTAGCACCCGATGTTTACAATCTGTATTGATCCAAGGCAAGACAAATGGATACCATATCATGTTCCGAGAATCCGAGAGGTAGTTCAGAGTCTGATTATCTGTCCCTCACTTGCCTTGGATAAACGAAATTACAGCTAGTGTCGATAATTTACGATAATTATAACTGAACTATATTGTTGTTTAGATTGAGATGAAGGGTGGGGGAGAGTATTCCACACACTCTATTACAGCGTGGGTTGAAGCACATCAGCTTCCCTGGTAACTGAGGGCCTGAACGCCAAGGACCCAGGAGGGACCGTACAGGCGCAGCAGCACTCCTGGGAAGTGAAGGATGGAAATTCAATACAGAAGTGAATTGATAGAACGATGACACCCGGCAAGAAAAAGCAGCGAAATGAGAAGAGGTGAGGTTGGGGAAGCCAAACCACCCCCCAAATGAGAAGAGGTGAGGTTGGGGAAGCCAAACCACCCCCAAAAGAAATACAAGGATTTATTGGGCACAGAGCCAACCAGCCACCGTGGGAGCCAAGTCCCTCCAGCGGGCAGGCCATGGGTAACAGTCCAGGTAGGCGATGGATCCCACCAGCGAATAGATTCAGAATGGTGACAAGGAACAAAAGCCAGGTGCAAGGTACAACCGGAACTAACTTCACAAACACAAATAGGGGTCCTAGTTTCTTTAGCAGAATGCCAGAAAACGTGAGCAACATGATGGATGTGCCAACGGAAGTCATTAAGAGATCCTTGGACAACCATCTCAAGGCAGTACCTGATCAGCCATGTTTTGTGGGGGAGAGAGCTGCTCCCTCGAATATTCTGGTTCATCAAACACTAGCAGCATCCAGACTCGGGTGAAGCAGCTCTCACCGAGGCCAATGACGAATGGCCGAACCTCTCTCCAAGGGTGAACTGTCTATTTCAAGATAAGAAGTCAAGAGACAAAGTGGCGAAATAAACGACCCTTTGCGCATACCCATGTAGATTTCAACAGTACTAGATACGTATCTTAATATATTATATATAGATATATTATATATATATATATATATATATATATATATATATATATATATATATATATATAATATATATATATATATATATATGTAGTAAAACTCGCTAGGAAAATTGAAACAATGGAACACCAAGCTTTCGTATTACCCTGAAGATGTCTTGAGATAATTGACGAAAGCTTGGTGTTCCATTGTTTCAATTTTCCTAGCGAGTTTTACTACATAATTTGATCACACGTATTTGTGATTTTACCTCCAAATATATATCTATATCTATATCTATATATATATATATATATATATATATACAGTATATATATTATTATTATTATTATTAGATAGATAGACATATATAAAAAAACATAATAAAACCAAATCCGAGGAGCCTATGGTAGGGTTTATGTTGGGAGGAGGGACCCGTGTCTTCACCAATTAGGGGCCAACATTAAAAAGGCTCATTTTTGGCTAATTCTTAACCTCCGTATCTCCTCCTGCCCCTTCCCCCTCCCCGTCCTTGTGTCCTCCCTCATCTTCGTCTTTTTATCCTACCGCACTCCATCTATTCTCTCTTTCCTCCAACATCAACCCCTTCAGCACCATGACGCCATGTTACCTTTGATTCTGGCTAAAACTAGACGATTTTATGCAGCTTAAGAAGGAACTATGATATTATAATGTAAAACTTGCAAAATAAACTAACCAAAACGTATACGAACACACTAAAAAGACAAAATAACTAATCAAAATAGCTATGTGGAAACAACAAGTAGGTTTAATTGAGATTGTATTTACCCTTTTGAGTCGTTGAGGTAGATTATAAACTAAAGAAAATCATCTAATGGTAACCAGTACATGATGAAAATAACGTCAAGGTGGTGAAGGGGTTAATTTAGGACTTCTGCGGATATTACGTGACTTCCGGTGTGTATCTGATTGTTTGCCAGTCTGTCTGTCTGTTTTTGTTCTATGTTTGAGAAAGACAAAAGAAAAAGCTGCCTGTAACGAGTGCCCCCCCCCCCCCAGCCCAATGTGAAAGAGTGACAGAGAGCCAAATTCAAGATACATTCGAGCCAAAATGACTGGGCACACGGAGCTTGAAGGAGAGAGAGAGAGAGAGAGAGAGAGAGAGAGAGAGAGAGAGAGAGAGAGAGAGAGAGAGCCTTCTTCTTTTCTATTCTTTCCTTCAACTTTCCTTCTCTATCGGATATGCCATCTCTACTAGAATAAAGTCCTGACCACATCATTTGGATCAGTGTGGCCAGTATATCTATGTATATCTATGTAAATCTATATTAATCTTTCTCTCTCTTGGTATTTCCATTTCCTTTGATCGCCATCTCTCAGAGTCCACCTTCCAATTCCATATTGATTTTTATCTGCATCCCATTCTCAACCACCTGGTCCTCTTTTATCTTTCCCTTCCTCTTTGTGTTCTCTCTCTCTCTCTCTCTCTCTCTCTCTCTCTCTCTCTCTCTCTCTCTCTCTCTCTCTCCTAATTGTGCTTCCTAATCACTTTAAAAAAGATAACTCCTCTTTCCTGTTATTCTGGTCAACATCCCACAATAATGTATTCAATTATTGAAGGAGCCCTCATTTAAATGGTTAATTACAAACTTACATACAATACTAACATTAAACCTACATTATGGACTTCGTTATTCCTAGAGCTGTACAATCGAAAATCCTACATAATATATTTAGCTACTTGTAAAGTAAATTTGAAAACAACACAATCAAATTAAATGGACGTTTCAGACGTGACGAAACTTCAATTTACTTTCATTTCTGAGTTGTTGTTATTCACATGAGTTTGTGAATATCAAAATAAATTATGTATTTTTTATTGTACGACTTAACGAATAACTGAGCTCATAATGTAGTTTTAATTTTCATATTACTTAATATTGTTTAATCATAATCCAATTTACTCTTTCGTCTTTAAATGTATATGTTTTATTACAAACTATCTTGATTAATCCTTCCAAACTGATGCCAACTCATTTTTAATCCGGCTACCGCTAGACTATTTTCTTTAGTTAAGGTTTTTCTGGACCCCTTCTCCCTCCTGTTAAGCACCGTTAGTTTGGACATTTTAAAACGTTCGCCCCATTAGTTTTGGCGATTTTAAAGAATTTTCGCCCATTTTGTTATCAATTTTCAGACCTTTCGTGATATTTAGATGTTGATTTTATTCTTGGCGAGCGATAGCGAGCTTGAAATTTAGGAAGATTTGGCCTTTCGCTGCGACAGTTTTCTACCGAAAAACGTAAAAATCAATCTCGAAGGAGGGCTTAGAGAATGTTTATTATTAATTTTTACAGTAATGTATAAATTATTGTTGTATTAATTGGTCTTTCTATTATACTTAGTACTACATATTTCAATCATATATATGTATTGATTGTTTTTTTATTATACTTAACACTACAGAGTTCATTCCATTCACAATATATTATTTATATTTAGTCATACCTTTCTCGTAAAATAAGTTACAGAAAAAGAGGAAAGCTGTGAATATTGTCCTTGGTTTAATATTGTATGTATGTATGTATGTATGTATGTATGTATGTATGTATGTATGTATGTACTCGGGCCCAATCACCACTCTCCACTTTTTTTTATTTTTTTATTTATTTATTTTTTTTGGTGGGGGGGGGGGGGCCTTGTTTTTTATGGTTTAATATTAGTATGTATAAATTTAATAGAAACAAGATCACACACTTTGATTATCAAGGTAATCTTCATCGACCAATAAACTGTGTGTCATTCCACGCAGCAGGAGGAGAGGTCTTCTTCATCATTTTTAATAACACATCGGAACAATGTATATCAAGATCTCACACCAAGGTAGGCTTCCAAATTTGTGTTACATTAACCTCTCCTGTACCGGCGACGTCTTTTTAACTTTATTCTGGCAACTCTTAGACCATGTTATTCACCCCCCCTGTTTTCCATGATTCCCCTACTCCTCTCTCCCCCCCCCTGTTTTTCCTGATTCCCCTACTCCCCCCCCCCCCTTGTTTTCCCTGGTGCCCCTACTCCTCTCCCCCCCCCCTTTTCCCTGATTCCCCTACTCCTCCCCCCCCTTGTTTTCCCTGATGCCCCTACTCCTCTCCCCCCCCTGTTTTCCCTGATTCCCCTACTCCTCCCCCCCCTGTTTTCCTGATTCCCCTACTCCTCTTCCCCCACATGTTTTCCCTGATTCCCCTCTCTACTCTCTCCCCCCCCCCCCCTGTTTTTCCCTGATTCCCCTACTCCTATCCCCCAACCTGTTTTCCCTGATTCCCCTACTCCTCTCCTCCCCACCTGTGTTCCCTGATTCCCCTACTCCTCTCCCCCCCATCTGTTTCCCTGATTCCCCTACTCCTCTCCCCCCACATGTTTTCCCTGATTCCCCTACTCCTCTCCCCCCCCCTGTTTTCCCTGATTCCCCTACTCCTATCCCGCCCCACCTGTTTTTCCTGATTCCCCTACTCCTCCCCCCCCCACCTGTGTTCCCTGATTCCCCTAATCATCTCCCCCCCCACCTGTTTTCCCTGATTCCCCTACTCCTCTCCCCCCACACTTGTTTTCCCTGATTCCCATACTCCTCTCCCCCACACTTGTTTTCCCTGATTCCCATACTCCTCTCCCCCCACACTTGTTTTCCCTGATTCCTCTACTCCTCTCCCCCCACACCTGTTTTCCCTGATTCTCCTACCCCTCTTTCGCCTCACCTGTTTTCCCTGATACCCCTACTCCTCTCCCCCCACACTAGTTTTCCCTGATTCCCTACTCCTCTCCCCCCACACTTGTTTTCCCTGATTCCCATACTCCTCTCCCCCCACACTTGTTTTCCCTGATTCCCCTACTCCTCTCCCCCCACACTTGTTTTCCCTGATTCTCCTACTCCTCTTTCGCCTCACCTGTTTTCCCTGATTCCTCTACTCCTCTCCCCCCACACTTGTTTTCCCTGATTCCCCTACTCCTCTCCCCCCACACTTGTTCTCCCTGATTCCCATACTGCCCTCCCACCACACTTGTTTTCCCTGATTCCCCTACTCCTCTCCCCCCACACTTGTTTTCCCTGACTCCTCTCCTCCTCTTTCGCCTCACTTGTTTTCCCTGATTCCTCTACTCCTCTCTCCCCACACTTGTTTTCCCTGATTCCCCTACTCCTCTCCCCCCACACTTGTTTTCCCTGATTCCTCTACTCCTCTCCCCCCACACTTGTTTTCCCTGATCCCCGTACCCCTCTTTCCCCCAACCTGTTTTCCCCATCTCCCTCTCCCATCTTCCATATGCCTCTCCCTGTCTCTTTCCCTTTAGTGTTCGATCTAATCCATTAATTACTTTTCTTCGCTTTTGGGCTGGTTCATGCATTCTTATTTATGGATTCATATTTCATTTACGATGGATTTCTTAACGCCGCAGCTCTTGTGGTATTTCTTAACGCCGCAGCTCTTGTGGTATATCTAAACGTATATCTGCCTTTCAGTGTTTAAAGTGATTATTCGAACTTACCTCATTATATTTTTTTCCATTATTTTTTAATTAAGTGATTACTGGGTATCATTATAATCTCTCTCTCTCTCTCTCTCTCTCTCTCTCATCTAATCATGGAAATAATGTTTGTAGTAAAATAATAAAAAATAATAAAAAATAAAATTATAGGATATTATACCGGTATATATATATATATATAATATACTGTATATATATATATATATATATATATATATATATATATATATATATATATATATATATATATATATATATAGAGAGAGAGAGAGAGAGAGAGAGAGAGAGAGAGAGAGAGAGAGAGAGAGAGAGAGAGAGAGAGAGAGATACTGTATCACTCCACTCATATTACTATAATTTACCTGTTTGTTGAAGTGTTGTCTTAATAATCTGTTATAAAGGATTAGGATATACTGCATAACCCATTCAGTACCAGTCACATCCTTTTCATTATATTCTGGCAAGCATTACACGATATTATTAAACTTCGGAAGGACGTCTACCCATAAAAAGGCTACAGACTAGCTCAATTAATCTCCCACAGCTCTTTCCAAATTTGAATGAAATCGTCCAATGAACGCCAGAATGATAAACAAAATGGTCTAATCTTCTTGAAGGCCCAAAGAGGATGTGGGAGTAAAGGCTCGTTTCCCGTCAATTTTACGGGCAATTGTTTTCTGGCATCTTCAAAGTTCAAGTGGTATCATAAATCAACCCCCTAGCATAATCTACATTCAGTCTAGTTTCCGATTCCATTGTGAAAGAGCCTCAAGATACTACTAGAAATAACTTGCTCATCGAAAATTGACGGGAAAAGCGTTCGTGTGACACCGGCTTAAAACTAATGTCTGTCACAAGTACGCCAAGAATGAGAAAGGCTAGATAATGTAAACCCATAAACCAAAATTATATTGCCAAGATAAATAAGCACTGTTAGGAGAGAAACGAAGGGTAACCAGGTCTTGTTAAGGGGGGTGATAGGCTTTTTTTTTTTTTCTCCTTTTCTCTCTTTCTCTGGCTTGTATCCATTCGGCCCCATTCAGCCAACTATTTTAAGACGTTTATCCCCATCTAGGTGTCGATTTCTTCCTGGCGAGCGATAGCGAGCCAGCATTATATGAAGAAATCCGGCTTCGCCGGAGACATTTTTCTACCGAAAAATGATTTTGTTTAGCCTGCTATCAAAAACATTTTAAAAATATGCTGGCTCGCTACCGCTCACCAGTAAAAAAATACACCTGGATGGGAATAAACGTATTAAAACAATAGGCTGAATGGGGCCGATTGGATACAAGCCAGAGAAAGCGAGAAAAGGAGAGAACAAAAAGCAGGTCAACTCCCTTAAGGGGACAGTGGTTATTTTGGGGGTCTATGTATTTATATATTAATTTGTTCTTTAATTTCCTCGCTAGATCTTCATCAAGCTTAACAAAAAAACACTCCTCAGACCTCCCTTCAAGATAATGCCGGTTTCTCTTAAAATTACAGGCTCGCTATCGCTCGCTAGGAAAAAAATCGACATCTAAATGGCACGAAAGGTCTTAGGAAAGCCTAGGAAAGACGCCTAATAGCCAGGGAGTTTAAGATCCCAAGGGCAACTCCTCCATTACAACTATCATTATTATCCTTGCAGTCTAGCTAACACCAGATGATTTTATTAAGGTCAGAACAGATCTCTCGTAGTTCAATGAATAAGTAAACGAGAATCATGAGAATACCAGGAACATTGATACCGTAAGGATAAAAGATAAAACAAAAATCAACAAAGTCAGTAAAGGGTAGAAGTGAGGGCATGGGATCTGGGAGGTATACATATATACGACCTGCTCCTGGGAACGCCATCATCAACATCACCCTCCCATCGACCACCACCATCACATTTACTTTTACACCTGAATTAAATTAATGTTTCATCCCATCACTCAGGACAGGCGCCTTTCTCTACGGCCCGGGGTATGGCAGATATGTTCGGGGGGCGGTAGGTAACCATCTCCTCACATCCCGTCTTCAATCTACCCAGCTGCCTCGTCAATAAGTCACCTCTTCTTTTGACCAGATTCAACCCTAAATAATGGCCACAGATGACCCTACAGACTCAAAGTGTTATCCTAAATACAACTTTAATTCTTTATGTAGCCCAGGTGTGATTGCAAACATAGCTCAGGTATGGCCATAACTATATAACAGGCATAACCCCCTGAAATGTAGCACTGCGTGCTCCCCTATAAATAGCCAAAGATTGTTCCCCTATAGCCCAAGTATGTCTCTAAATATAAGAGGATTGCTGCTTCAAAATATTCCTGGGCACATAGCCCAAGAATTTTTCCTTAAATATAGCACAGATATGACCCTAAATATATCCCAGTATGCTTCCCTAAATATATACAGGTATGCTCCTCTGTATACAGCCCTGGTATACTCTCCTAAATCTATCACAGACGAGCTCCCTTAAATATTACCCAGGTGTGTTCACGTAAATATAGCAAGAGTGTGCTCCCCTAAATTAGCCATAGTGTTGATAAATATAGCCCTGATGTTCTCCACTAAATATAGCCCAGATATTCTCCCGTAAATAAAGTAAAAGCATATCCACAAGGTATATACAGTATAGATGTAACCCCCCCCCCCTAAATATATCCAGGTGTGCTCCCTTCAATATAGCCCCGGTACGATCCTTAAGGGGGGTCACCTGTTTTTTTTATCTTTCTCTCCTTTTCTCTCTTTCTCTGACTTGTATCCATTTGGCCCCATTCAGCCAACTGTTTTAAGACGTTTATCCCCATCCAGGTGTCGATTTCTTCCTGGCGAGCGATAACGAGCCAGCATTGTATGGAGAAATCTGGCTTTGCCGGAGACATTTTTCTATCGAAAAATGTACAAATTTAGCTTGCTGTAAAACAAAAATATATATATGCTGGCTCGCTACTGCTCGCCAGGAAAATATTGACACCTGGATGGGGGTAAACGTCTTAAAACAGTAGGCTGAATGGGGCCGAATGGATACAAGCCAAAGAGAGAGGGAGAGAAAGAAAAGAAAAGCGAGGTGGGCCCCCTTAACCTAGCCCCTAACACGATCCTCAATATGTTCCGGGCTATTCTACTAAATATCCCGCCCAGTGTGTGGCAATGGGTGGAGGCTTCACAACCCCCTGAGTCAATATTGGTCAATTGGATTAATAGTGTGTGAAATGAAGCTCCCCCTGAGACCGCCCACATGTATCGGGAAGGGTGGGCGGGTGGGTGGGTGTTCACTCTCACTCTCTCTCTCTCTGTCTCTTATATATATATATATATAATATATATATATATATATATATATATATATATTATATATATATATATATATATATATATATATATTATATATATATATACGGTATATATATATATATTATATATATATATATATATATATATATATATATATATATATATATATATCTATATATATATATACAGTATATATGTATATGTATATGTATATATATATATATATATATATATATATATATATATATATATATATATATATACAGTATATATATATATATATATATATTGTATATATATATATATATATATATATATATATACTATATATATATATATATATATATATATATATATATTATATATATATATATATATATTACTGTATATTAAAAAGACACAACAATGATGAAATACCTACAAAAACTATCGGTGAAACTATATGTGCAGAAAGGGAGGGAAGTAATGGTGAGGGAGTCGAAGAGGAATGTGGCAAAGTGGGAAAAGAGTTTAAAAGACCAGCAGGTGAAAATTAAAAGACAGTAAGGTACGGTAACATATACACATTGATGCAGCACACATAAATGGATGCAAACACACACACACACACACACACACACACACACACACACACACACACACACACACACACACGAGAAAGTTACAGAGAATAGTATCTCGAAGATAAAGAGGTCCATTCCAAGAAAGTACGTGATTACAAACCAAGCTTAGTGCAGTAAACGTATAGGAATGTGTGCACAAAAATATCTTCTCTGTTCTAAAACACGTCTACCAAACGACTATTTACATATTCTGAAGGAAGATTTTCAATCTCTTCAATTGAAACTTAAAGCTAAGTTTGCGTGCTGTATTCAAATTAATGCTTCTGGTTACCGGTGCGATGTACTGTACACAAACTTATTAAACATTATAAGTGTTTCGGTTACCTGGCTTCAAAGTTTACTTGTTTCCAATAAAATATACTGTATATCTACAGCTCTCAGCCAATTTTCGTAGTTAGTTTACTATTGTATTCAATATATTTCGTAATTCTAACATGAATATTTCCTAATCGCTCCAGAACTCTCCTGAGTGTTGGAAACCATAACTGCAAAACAAAAAACAAATATAATAATAATAAATAAATTAATTAAACAAAATAAAAATCCAGAAGTGGCTGTATTAGAGCATTATACAATTTGAGAATGACCTCTCTTTACTCATATCTGAGTTATTAATAATAAACAAATATAATTATAATCCTGTTGTAATTCATGTGTTTCACGATTCGTCTATTTATCCATTTATATATTGCCGGATGCCTTATCCCCCATTATGAGGTTGACCATATACAAAACGCCCCCAAGCAGACCTGTCCCCCGTGAGGACAACCCGTGCCAGATTATTCAAGAACTTGCAGGATTGACCACTCAACTTAGGGTCCGTCTGATGAGGCCTTCTATGTATTTTTTTAACACTGTTTTTTCAGCAGTGACGGGTGGATAGTTCATACTCTAACCTGGTTCACCTTTAGGTGAGCAGTAAGGATTTGTATAAAGTTTAGTCCCCTCGACAGGTTGCCGACCAAGGCTGATGTTTCCCATCCACTCGAAATTTTATAAAGCTTTATCCCCTAGATGGGTTGCCGACCAAGGCTGATGAGTGTGACTGGAATTGCTTAACCGATATGCATTACCTTACAGGTTTCCAGGTACAGTGACGTCTGCTACTAAAAGAAAAAGAAACTACTATTTAAGCAGTTGAGTGTAGGCCTTACTCTCTTAGGCACATCTACTGGACTAAGTTTTCGAAGGCAACCCAGATTGAAATAAACTTGCCTATTATTCTTTGTCTAATATTTTCCTTTCTGAACTTCATATTGGCTATTCGAGGGCTCATAATGGGCTGGAATTTGTGCCTGAAAGTGCATGAAATAGTGTTTAAAATGGGTGAGCTTCATGGAGGATTTTTTCAAAAGTATCTAAGAAAGGCACACGAATTCAAAGGAAATAGGATACCTATCTATCTATCTATCTCTCTATCTCTCTCTCTCTCTCTCTCTCTATATATATATATATATATATATATATATATATATATATATATATATATATATACCGGTATATACAGTATATATATATATACAGAGAGAGAGAGAGAGAGAGAGGAGGTAGAGAAGTCAAATAAACAAGCGAGGTAAGTGTGAGGGTGAGGGTGAAGTAGTAGAAGGGGCCAAGTTTGTGTAAGTGTGAGAGGGGCCATTCTTCACACTACACCCTAAACCAGTCACTCTTATCTTACACTGTCACCCTTACCCATCCTTCACACTACACCCTAAGTCTGTCACTCTTACGCTGACGCTTATCTGGAACTCTTATTTACCACTGTCATTGTCATTCACGCTTATCTCACACTGTCAAATTAATCTCACACTAGCATTTTTACCCTCACGTTTATCTCACACTTCACTCTTACCCTCACGCTGATCTCACACTTTCACATTAATCTCACACTATCACTCTTACCCTCACGCTTACCTCACATTAATCACACACTATTCACTCTTATATTAAGCATCACTCACTCATGTGTTCCATGACGATAAAGATATTATTCCTTCACTTATCCTAAACCATTATTATTATTTTAATATTGTTAATTTATTTACTTTTGTGTATATATACAGTATATATATACAGTATATATATAAACTTACTCCATCTCGGGCATAGGCTGAGAGCCTATACGTTCATCCGTTCAACACGGTGAAATCCGTGAGGTCTTGTTCCAGTCTTGGGAGTGAGAGATGTGAAGCATACAGAGCTTGGTTGCCCACTCACAGCTTGAAGCAGCCCCATCTCTGGAGCTGCTTCGCCCTTGTGCTTCACTGTCTCATCCCCTAGACTCGGACCCTCACTCTCAGAATGCCACCTACTGAGCAATGAACTCACTAGGCATTGTCCCCCTGTAGTATATTTTGAATATGGGAATATTCATACAGTGCTATTTAATCAGGGAACAATGAGGGTATTGTTTTACGTTTCGGTGGGCTTTGTGGTAATGCACTGATACTAGGTACAGCACAAATTCCATCCCAATAATATCTTCCCATTGATACATCGGGATTCGAACCCAGATCCATTGGATTATCAGTCCAGTGGCACGACCACTCTACCACACCTCCCCTTAATATACTCCCCTTATCATACTCTATCTCACACAATCATTATTATCATCTATATTTTGTTATCTCTCTTACAATCTTAATCATACAGTATATCCTATAATCACTCTAAATTACTCTTACCTGACAAGCTTTTTCATGTATAATATTTGCAATTTATTTGTTTTGTAATTCATCGCCATATCAGCAATACTTACGCAGTTCTCTGAATCTAATCCGTGTTCTTATTTTATCGTTATAGTTGATTACAAATTCATTATTTCTATATCGGTATATAATGACTTCCTTAAAAACTTCCTCAAAATGTCCTCAAAATCAATGCATGATCTATTGAGGTAGTATGTTCTCAAGGAGGCAAACAAATATCCTTAAAACAGACAAACCAAATCAGACAGACAGACGAACATACGCCAATAATCACATAATCTCCGCCGAATCCCGTTCTGGGGAATATAATAAGGTGTGTGTGTGTGTGTGTGTGTGTGTGTGTGTGTGTGTGTGTGTGAGCCATTGTGTGTGCGTACGGTTGTGTGTTTGTGCGGTTATATGTGCGTGCCGTTGTGTGTGCGTGTTTAGGGCAATAAAGTAGAGACACAGAGGTGACATTTAATCCTACACAGCTCTATTGTTAAAGGCACAGGTGAAATAGAGGCCTCACCTTGATAGTTCTCTCTCTGTAGCCAACCCGCACTGATTCCTACTCAAGTGTAAACCTTTGTCTTGTAGGGGTGTATTGTAAGGGAATATTCTTGATACGTAGAAAGGGTTAAGAATAAAGTGCAAATCCCATAATTCGCCTAAGTAATTGCTATGTTCCGAGATATCCTATAGGGACAAAAATATACAGAGTCAAAGAATAAATAATATATCACAACTTCAGCACTCCCCAATTGCAGCATTCCCTTGATTCAACAGAGCGAAGATTGTCAAGCAACAATATTCTGAAGTAATTAAAAACAAAATAATAATTGTTTCATCGGAAGATCTTTTTATATTTAATCCGAAACATTATTCTCACTTTATACAATTCTTTTGTCCGTCCTCATTTACAATTTTGTGTTCAGTTTTGGTCTCCATATTATACAGTATATTACAAAACTTGAGAGAGTACAACGTCGAGTAACCAAGATGATTCCCATACTAAGGAATAAACCATATGAGGAGCGATTAAAGGAATCAAATATATATATCTTAACGAAGCGCAGAATTAGAGGTTACCTGATTCAGGAGTAAATAAATATCAAATGACAGGACAACATACTGTAGATGGTAGTAAGTACTTTACGATAGATAATTTAAATTACACTGGAGGTAATGAATTTAAAATATTCAGAGAGCCCTTTCTTTCACACGAAGCACACTCTTTGTACACACACTCACATTTACACTTTTTTTCTAAAGAGGGGTTAACTTGTGGAACAAACTGCAAAGGCTGCCGTAGACTGTTGCACAGTCCTAACTTTCAAGGGTCACATAAATATCACGCTTCAAATTCCCAACAGACAGTGTTCGTAAGAGAGTAATACACTAATAATTTATCATTACCACAGGTACCCATTCCTTAACCTTCACTAAACGGACTAGTGTGGATCAGTAGATCTGTTGCTGCTTGTTTTACTTTGTAATACTTTGTAATTTGTTAATTAAGATGTGATAATCGTAAAATATAATAATATAAATGCAATAACAACATTGAATTTTCAGATAGGTGCTCAGACTTTTGGATGCAACCTTTCCACATTTGTAATTGAGTTTGGCTCGTTCCATACATTGTTGATGTCTGCCAGATGTTGACGGTGAGCCTTAACCTAGCCAGCCATGGAGTCAGCCCCCACACACCCCCTTACCCAGATTCTCACACCTCCCCCACCACCTATAACACCGCCACTATAGGGGAATAAATCACTTCTCCCGGAGCTACAATATTGGCCATTACTTGACGCCATCACGGCACGAGGGGGGTCCGGGTTATGGCACTTTGTCAACTGTCCATACATACATTACGGAACAAAGATCAAGTACACGGCCAACATAATGTACAGTATATATTGTGTGAAGAGGGGGATTTATTCTGTGGGAGTTTCTTGAGATTATTTTGTTCCTTTCGGTTATTTTCGGGAGTTTATTAGATTTTGGTAGGTTAACATGTCTACCAACTATTTGTTAAGGGGATAGTGGCTGGATTTTTGGTCAATTAATTCAGATATTCATGTATTTTTTAGTTTGCTCTCTAGACTTGCGTCAAACTTAAAAAAACAACCCCAAGGTCCCCCTTTAAGATATATTTGTAAATTTTTCGGTAGAAAAATTTCCAGGCCGAAGCCTGGTTCCTCCTAAATAACAGGCACGCTACCGCTCGAAAGGAAAAAATCGACACCTAACTCACACAAAAAGTTGACAAAGAAAAGGGTCGAAAGGTGTTAAAATCGCCAGACTAATGGACCGAACGTCTTATAATTTCGAAACTAATTGGGCTAAACACGAGGAATAAGGGGGGCCAGAAAAACGACCCATCTCCCCTTAAATAAAAAGGTGCCTTCTCATCGTCCTCGGTCACATAAAGGTTAAAGAAAGCCTTGATGCACGATCCTATAGATGAAGCTTGGTGAAAGGTTGAAATATAGAGAGGTGTGAAATATAGAGGTGTGTAAGTCAGCTGGCTCCCTTATCACGCTAAACAATTATACGGTATACACAATTCCCTAGAAAACCTAAAGGGAGATTTTTTTTTTTTTTTGTCGTTCTCTAGACCTCAATCAAGCTAAACAAATGTACACCCCCTTGAGCCCCTTTCAAGTAAATTTGTACATTTTCCGGTAGAAAAATGTCCCAGCCGAAGGCTGATTCCTCTTAAATTACAGGCTCGCTATCGCTCGCCACGAAAACATCGATACCTAAATAGCACGAAAGGTCTTAAAATTGACAGAAATGGGTCGAAAGTTCTTGAAATCGCCAAACTAATGGGGCGAACGTCTTAAAATTTCAAAAGTAATGGGGCTAAACATGAGGGAGAGAGGACGGGTCAAGATAAAAATCCTGCAAGTGGAAATCTCCCCTTAACTAATATATCCTACCCTACGCAAAAATTATTTTGGGAAAAGATTTTGTTTTTGTTGTTGTTAGGTGATCTAAACTCCCGGTAAGAGATAATACATTACTAGAAATAAAATACGTTATTCTTAGGACAATAACTTACCCCCCCCCCCCCTCCACACACACACACACACACACACACACACACACACCTATTTATCTTTAACTTCTTCAGTATTCTAGATCACCTTATTCCTTTCCTTCGGTATATCAATAGACGATTTTTAATAGTTTGTGGAAGATAAGTGGTAGCCGAAGGGTTAATTGAGAAAGTTCGTGCCTTTTTATTCCTAGAGGTCCTTTCTAAGATGAATACAATCGTCTAAGGATAGCCAGAACAAATTTAAGAAACATGTAATCATGAGTTCTCATATGTTCTCTCACCACTTCTCTTTCTTTCATTATTAATCTGATTTATTTCCTTCGAATTCGTCTCTTTCATATCTTTACTTCTACCCCCCCCCCCACACCTTGCCTGTGTCACTTATTTCCATTTAGCTTAATATCATGTATTTCGTTCTCTTATTTTCCATTCTATTGTTTTTCTTACCCATTATTTTCCATTCTATTGTTTTTCTTACCCATTATTTTCCAGTCTATTGTTTTTCTTACCCATTATTTTCCATTCTATTGTTTTCTTACCCATTATTTTCCATTCTATTGTTTTTCTTACCCATTATTTTCCATTCTATTGTTTTCTTACCCATTATTTTCCATTCTATTGTTTTTCTTACCATTATTTTTTGGTTACGCATTTCCTTG